>JAXCHO010000028.1:7500-25000 GCA_036630365.1 Acanthiza pusilla | reverse complement strand
TGCCAAGATGGCTGCGAGCCTCACTAGCGCGTGCGTAGTCGCTTGGACTACCAAGATGGCGGCGCGCCTCACTGGCGCGTGCGCAGTCGCCAGGACAACCAAGATGGCGGCGCGCCTCGCTGGCGCGTGCGCAGTCGGACGGACTACCAAGATGGCGCTGCGCCTCACTGGCGCGTGCGCGGTCGGCAGGACTACCAAGATGGCCGCGCGCCTCGCTGGCGCGTGCGCAGTCGGACGGACTACCAAGATGGCGCTGCGCCTCACTGGCGCATGCGCATTTTGGCGGACTACGAAGATGGCGGCGCGTTTCACTGGCGCGTGCGCAGTCGGCAGGACTACCAAAATGGCGGCGCGCCTCGCTGGCGCGTGCGCCGTCGGACGGACTACCAAGATGGCGCTGCGGCTCACTGGCGCATGCGCATTTTGCCGGACTGCGAAGATGGCGGCGCGCCTCACTGGCGCTTGCGTAGTCGGCAGGACTACCAAAATGGCGGCTCGCCTCTGTGACGCGTGCGCAGTCGGCCGGACTACCAAGATGGCCGCGCGCGGGGTCCTCTTTGAGGGAATAGCTGGTTAGCCAGGTGTTTTAACCGAATTACGATTGTTACGGCCACTGCGGGATTTTTAGCCGGCCCTTCGCGTGTGCGGGGCTTCTCCGGCGGGGTTTGCGGCGTCGGCGGCGGCCGCGAACGCCGCTCGCGGCGGCAGGCGACGGCGAAGTCGGCTTTGCCGATCTGGCTATTGCGCATGCGCTACTTCAGGGCCGCTAGATGGCGATCCTCATTTGCCTCGTTATGCCTCGGTAGGCATGGCGGATTCTGCGCATGCGCTCTGTGAATTCTAACGGGCAGCCCCGCCCGGGGACCTCGTTACTGGAATAGTTGACTAATAGACTGCCTGAACGGGAATCGAATTTTGATGGCTGTTGCGCGATTTTTCGCGACTTCTACCGCTGTGTACGAGGCGTGCAGCGCCTTTCGGGTTCGCGGGGAGGGTCTTTTACTAGATATTCTAATGCCATGGTAGAATATCTTTTACTAGATATTCTAATGCCACGGTAGAATATCTTTTACTAGATATTCTAATGCCATGGTAGAATATCTTTTACTAGATATTCTGCCATGGCATTAGAAATAGAGTTGGAGGAAGGAGGGTCAGCCACAGGGGGGTCACCACAGTAACTGGGAGGAGCCGGACCACGAGACAATGGGCAAAATGCAGGCGGGCCCAGGGTCCAAAAATACACAAAATACACCTGCACGCACAAAAAACACAAAAAATCGAGAAAATACAGCTCGAGGCACAGAAAAGAGTTAGACTTACAGAAAAGAGATTACATAGACTCAGACTAAGGGAAAGCAGAGAAATTAGAGCTAGATGTCGAGGAAATAAAGAACATAGACTTACACTTAGAGACAATAGGGTTGGACTCAGAGATGACAGACAAAATACAATCAGACTTAGAGAAAGGAGAGGAAAGACAGACTTAGAGAAAAGAGGGACACTTAGAGGAAATAGAGTATACAGAGCTAGACTTACAGGAAGTAGAGAAAATAGAGTTAGAGATACAAGACATAGACAAAGGAGACTTCAACTTAGAGAAAATACAGTTAAACAGATAGAAAAGACACTTGGGAAATGGAAGGTTAGAGAAAAGACTTACGCTGGGAGAAAAGAGAGAAGAGAGAGTTAGACTTAGAGGAAATAGAGAAAATGCAGTGAGACATAGAGGAAATAGAGAGTATGCAGTTCGACTGAGAGAAAATGGACTAAATAGACTTAGAGGAAAGACTGACACTTGTGGAAAGCAGACAATATAGACTTAGACTTATATGAAAAAGAGAACTAGACTTAGACATAGAGAAGACAGACAAAGCAGACTTGGACTTATAAAAAATACAGGTACGCTTAGAGAAGAGAGTTACATAGGCAGAAAATGCACAAAATAGACTTAGACGTACAGAAAATAGACAAAAGAGAGTTAAACTGAGAGAAAATACAGACGATACACGCAGACTTAGAGGAAATGCAGAAGATGCAGTTAGACGTACAGGAAATAGACAAATGACACTTAGACTTAAGGAAAATACAGCTAGACTTAGAAAAAAGACTTAGACATCGAGAATATACAGTGAGACTTGGAGAAAACATTGACACTTAGAAAAAATACAGAAAATAGACTTAGACTTAGAAAAAATAAAGAAAATAGATTTAGAAAGAAAATACAGAAAAAAAAGTCAGAGTTACAGAAAAGACAGAAAATAGACATAGACATAGAGGAAATAAACAATATACAATTACACTGACAGAAACTAGGGTAAGACTAAGAAAAGATAGAGAAAATACAGTTAGAGAAAATAGAGACTGAGAAAAAATGGTTAGACTTACAGAAAATAGAGGTACACTTACAGAAAACACTGACCCATACACAAAATAGACAATATAAAGTTAGACTGACAGGATATAGAAAAAGTAGAGTTACACATAAAAGAAATACACAAACAAGACTTAGACTTATAGAAAATACAGTTAGACAGACAGAAAACACAGAGACTTACACAATATGGACTTAAAATTACACAGAAGAATCACACATAAAGAAAATACAGAAAAGAGAATTACACATAGAGAAAATAGACTTACACTGAGAGAAAATAGAGAAAATAGAGTTAAACTTACAGAAAATACAGTTACACTTACAGAAAACAGAAAAAATACGCTTAGACTTAGAGAAAAGAAAGAAAATATACTTACACATAAACAGACAATGAACAATATACATTTAGACTAAAAGAAAATAAAGTTACAGTTACAAAGCATAGAGAAAATACAGTTAGACTTAAAGAACACAGAGAAAATAAACTTATAGGAAATAGAAAAAATGGAATTGGAGAATTAGAAAACAAAGGAACATCTAGACAACTAAAAAATAGAAAAAATACACTGGGAAAAGGAGAAAACAGAGAAACTGGAAAAAAAAAACTTACAAAAACCCACAAAAGACAGAAAAAACAGCCAAAGAAAATAGAGACTGAAAAATATAAAGGACACAGACTGGAAGAAGATACAGAAAACAGAGAACATAGCAAAAACACAGAAAACGCACCGTGACAAACGGGTAAACAGAGACACAAAGAAAAAAAGGAATAGAAAACTGAAAAGTAAACCAAGACAGACTCATTTCTTCACTCTAAACCACACCATGAACACACAAGACCCAAAAGCAAAGAGGTGGAGAAGGTATCGTTATTAGGATTTATTGAACTTTAGTGAATGAATTTTATTTACATTTCAGCAGAACACATGTAAACAGCATGTACAAGCAAAATTACAAATACAATCCAGATACACTGGGGTAAAAGTACAAGCCAGATACAGAGCAATACATGAAAATGGAGCAGCAAACACAAATACAGAATACAAACCAAAATAAGCAAAAGACATATCAACCCAATAAAACCGTTTTTCTATGTCTGGGAAATTTGTGACATTTGATTTCAACAATACAGGAAAGCCAAAACAACAGGAGCACACAAAAACACGACACTCACGCACCAAACGCACACAACCCTCCTTCAACTCACACACAAACCTACCATCACTCTCAGCTCAAAAACTCCATGACTCCCATGCAAAGTCCATCCATAAGCACAGACTCACAGCAGCGCACAGGAACGGACTTCCCAGGACCCACCCAAATCCTCCTACCTGACAAAACCCTGGTCCAGCACGGTCGGCAGTCAAACATTAGTGATGAACGTCACCTCACAGACAAGCCAGAACAGAAGAAAAAAAAACCCCACCTGAGAGGAAAAAAAAACCCCAGCAGGGGTTTTGATAACTCTACGTGTAAAAATTGGTGGAAAAACCTCAAACAGAAAAATGAAACACACAACTTTAGAACCACTCCACACACACACAAACCCACCCTCGCCCTCATCTCAACCACACTGCTAAGACCCAGACCTCGGCACACATCCGCAGCGCTCCACGGGAACATGCTACCCGGCAGACTCCAAAATCCTCCTGCGGGACAAAACCCCGGCCCGGCACGGTCCGCACTCGAACATTGGCGATGAACTTCGCCTGGCAGACCGGCCGGGACCTAACGAAAAGAAACCCCAGCTGAGGACAAAAAAAAAAAAATCCCAGCTGGGGTTTTTATTATTCTAAGGTTAGAAATTGCTTGAAAAACCTCAAAGGGAAAAATCAAACACACAAGGTTAGAAACATTCGACACACAGACAAACCCACCTTCATCTCCACCACACTGCTAACACCCAGACCTCGGCACACATCTGCAGCGCTCCACTGGAACCTGCTTCCCGGCAGCCTCCATAATCCTCCTGCCTGACAAAAGCACAGCCCGGCACGGTCTGCACTCGAACATTGTCGATGAACTTCGCCTCGCAGACCGGTCTGGACCAAAGGTAAAAAACCCCAGCTGAGGACAAAAAAAAAAAAAATCCCCCAGCTGGGGTTTTTATATTTTAAAGTTAGAAACTGGTTGAAAAACCTCAAAGGGAAAAATCAAACACACAACGTTAGAACCATTCCACAGACAAACAAACCCACCCTCATCTCAAACACACTGCTAACACCCAGACCTCAGCACACATCTGCAGGTCTCCACGGGAACATGCTTCCAGGCAGCCTCCTAAAACATCCTGCCTGACAAAACCCCGGCCGGCACGGTCTGCACTCGAACATTGGCGATGAACTTCGCCTTGCAGTCCAGCCGGGACTTAACGAAAAAACCCCAGCTGAGGACAAAAAAAAAAATCCCCCAGCTGGGGTTTTTGTCATTCTAAGGTTAGAAATTGCTTGAAAAACCTCAAAGGGAAAAATCAAACACACAACATTAGAAACATTCCACAGACACACAAACCCACCCTCATCTCAAACACACTGCTAACACCTAGACCTCGGCACACATCCACAGGGCTCCACGGGAACCTGCTTCCGGGCAGCCTCCTAAAACATCCTGCCTGACAAAACCCCGGCCCGGCACGGTCTGCACTCGAACACTGGCGATGAACTGCGCCTCGCAGACCGGCTGGGACCAAGGGAAAAAAAAACCCCAGCTGAGGACAAAAAAAAAAAAAAATCCCCAGCTGGGGTTTTTTTTATTCTAAGGTTAGAAATTGCTTGAAAAACCTCAAAGGGAAAAATCAAACACACAAAGCTAGAACCATTCCACACACACAAAAACCCACCTTCATCTCCACCACACTGCTAACACCCAGACCTCGGCACACATCCAGAGCGCTCCACGGAAACCTGCTTCCCGGCAGCCTCCTAAAACATCCTGTGGGACAAAACCCCAGCCCGGCACGGTCTGCACTCGAATATTGGGGATGAACACTTAGAAATAATAGAGTCAGACTCAGAGAAAACAGAGAACACAGAGCTAAACCTAGAGAAAATAGAGCCACACCTAGAGAGAGTAGAGTTACACTTAGAGAAAATAGAGTCAGACCCACAGAAAACAGAGAAAAGAGAGCTAAACTTAGAGAAAATAGAGCCACAGCTAGAGAAAATGGAGTCACACTTAGAGAAAATAGAGTCAGACTCAGAGAAAACAGTGAAAACAGAGCCAAACTTAGAGAAAATAGAGCCACATCTAGAGAAAATAAAGTTACACTTAGAGAAAATAGTCAGACTCAGAAGAAAAAGAGCTAAACTTAGAGAAAATAGAGCCACAGCTCGAAAAAATAGAGTTACACCTAGAGAAAATAGTCAGAATCAGAGAAAACAGAGAAAATAGAGCCACATCTAGAGAAAATAAAGTTACACTTAGAGAAAATAGAGTCAGACTCAGAGAAAATAGAGCCAAACTTAGAGAAAATACAGCCACAGCTAGAGAAAAGAGTCACACCTAGAGAAAATAGAGTCAGACTCAGAGAAAACAGAGCCAAACCTAGAGAAAATAGAGATACAACTAGAGAAAATAGAGTTACACTTAGAGGAAATAGAGTCAGACTTAGAGAAAATAGAGAAAACAGTGCCAAACTTTGAGAAAATAGAGCCACAGCTAGAGAAAATAGAGTTACACCTAGAGAAAATAGAGTCAGACTCAGCGAAAATAGAGGAAATAGTGCCAAACTTTGAGAAAACAGAGCTACAGCTGGAGAAAATAGAGTTATACTTAGAGAAAATAGAGTTAGACTTAGAGAAAATAGAGTCAGTCAGAGAAAACAGAGAAAATAGAGCTAAACTTAGAGAAAATAGAGCCACAGCTCGAGAAAATAGAGTTACACATAGAGAAAATAGTCAGACTCAGAGAAAACATAGAAAATAGAGCCAAACTTAGAGAAAATAGAGCTACACCTAGAGAAAATAGAGTTACACTTAGAGAAAGTAGAGTCAGACTCAGAAGAAACAGAGCTAAACTTAGAGAAAATCGAGCCACAGCTAGAGAAAATCGAGTCACACCTAGAGAAAATCGAGTCACACCTAGAGAAAATAGAGTCAGACTCAGAGAAAACAGAGAAAACAGAGCCAAACTTAGAGAAAATAGAGCCACATCTAGAGAAAATAAAGTTACACTTAGAGAAAGTAGAGTCAGACTCAGAAGAAACAGAGCTAAACTTAGAGAAAATAGAGCCACAGCTAGAGAAAATAGAGTTACACCTAGAGAAAATAGTGTCAGACTCAGAGAAAACAGAGAAAATAGAGCCAAACTTAGAGAAAATAAAGCCACATCTAGAGAAAATAGAGTTACACCTAGAGAAAACAGAGTCAGACTCAGAGAAAATAGAGCCAAACTTAGAGAAAATAGAGCCACAGCTAGAGAAAGGAGTCAGACCTAGAGAAAATAGAGTCAGACTCAGAGAAAACAGAGAAAACAGAGCCAAACCTAGAAAAATAGAGCTACAACTGGAGAAAATAAATTTACACTTAGAGAAAATAGTCAGACTTAGAGAAAATAGAGAAAACAGTGCCAAACTCAGAGAAAATAGAGTCACAGCTAGAGAAAATAGAGTTACAACTGGAGAAAATAGAGTCAGACTCAGCGAAAATAGAGGAAATAGTGCCAAACTTTGAGAAAATAGAGCTACAGCTGGAGAAAATAGAGTTATACTTAGAGAAAATAGAGTCAGGCCCAGAGAAAACAGAGAAAATAGAGCTAAACTTAGAGAAAATAGAGCCACAGCTAGAGAAAATAGAGTTACACTTAGAGAAAATAGAGTCAGACCCAGAGAAAATAGAGCCAAACTTAGAGAAAATAGAGCTACACCTAGAGAAAATAGAGTTTCACTTAGAGAAAATAGAGTCATACTCAGAGAAAACAGGGAAAATAGAGCCAAACTTAGAGAAAATAAAGCTACAGCTAGAGAAAGTAGAGTCACACTTCGAGAAAACAAAGTCAGACTCTGAGATAACAGAGAAAATAGAGGCAAACTTAGAGAAAATAAAGCCACATCTAGAGAAAATAGAGTTACACCTAGAGAAAACAGAGTCAGACTCAGAGAAAATAGAGCCAAACTTAGAGAAAATAGAGCCACAGCTAGAGAAAGGAGTCAGACCTAGAGAAAATAGAGTCAGACTCAGAGAAAACAGAGAAAACAGAGCCAAACCTAGAGAAAATAGAGCTACAACTGGAGAAAATAAATTTACACTTAGAGAAAATAGTCAGACTTAGAGAAAATAGAGAAAACAGTGCCAAACTCAGAGAAAATAGAGTCACAGCTAGAGAAAATAGAGTTACAACTGGAGAAAATAGAGTCAGACTCAGCGAAAATAGAGAAAATAGTGCCAAACTTTGAGAAAATAGAGCTACAGCTGGAGAAAATAGAGTTATACTTAGAGAAAATAGAGTCAGGCCCAGAGAAAACAGAGAAAATAGAGCTAAACTTAGAGAAAATAGAGCCACAGCTAGAGAAAATAGAGTTACACTTAGAGAAAATAGAGTCAGACCCAGAGAAAACAGAGAAAATAGAGCCAAACTTAGAGAAAATAGAGCTACACCTAGAGAAAATAGAGTTTCACTTAGAGAAAATAGAGTCATACTCAGAGAAAACAGGGAAAATAGAGCCAAACTTAGAGAAAATAAAGCTACAGCTAGAGAAAGTAGAGTCACACTTCGAGAAAACAAAGTCAGACTCTGAGATAACAGAGAAAATAGAGGCAAACTTAGAGAAAATAGAGCCACAGCTAGAGAAAATAGAGTTACACCTAGAGAAAATAGAGTCAGACTCAGAGAAAACAGAGAAAATAGAGCCAAACTTAGAGAAAATAGAGCTACACCTAGAGAAAATAGTTAGAGAAAATAGAGTCAGGCCCAGAGAAAACAGAGAAAATAGAGCTAAACTTAGAGAAAATAGAGCCACAGCTAGAGAAAATAGAGTTACACTTAGAGAAAATAGAGTCAGACCCAGAGAAAACAGAGAAAATAGAGCCAAACTTAGAGAAAATAGAGATACACCTAGAGAAAATAGAGTTTCACTTAGAGAAAATAGAGTCATACTCAGAGAAAACAGGGAAAATAGAGCCAAACTTAGAGAAAATAGAGCCACAGCTAGAGAAAATAGAGTTACATCCTAGAGAAAATAGAGTCAGACTCAGAGAAAACAGAGAAAATAGAGCCAAACTTTGAGAAAACAGAGCTACACCTAGAGAAAATAGAGATACACTTAGAGAAAATAGAGTCAGACTCAGAGAAAATAGAACTAAACTTAGAGAAAATCGAGCCACAGCTAGAGAAAATAGAGTTACACCTAGAGAAAATAGAGACAGACTCAGAGAAAACAGAGAAAACAGAGCCAAACTTAGAGAAAATAGAGCCACAGCTAGAGAAAAGAGTCACACCTAGAGAAAATAGAGTCAGACTCAGAGAAAACACAGAAAACAGAGCCAAACCTAGAGAAAATAGAGCTACAACTAGAGAAAATAGAGTTACACTTAGAGAAAATAGAGCCAGACTTAGAGAAAATAGAGAAAATAGTGCCAAACTTTGAGAAAATAGAGCTACAGCTGGAGAAAATAGAGTTACACTTAGAGAAAATAGTCAGACCCATAGAAAACGTAGAAAACAGAGTTAAATTTAGAGAAAATAGAGCTACAGCTCAAGAAAATAGAGTTACACTTAGAGAAAATAGAGTCAGACCCATAGAAAACAGAGAAAACAGAGCCAAACTTAGAGAAAATAGAGCCACAGCTCGAGAAAATAGAGTTACACATAGAGAAAATAGAGTCAGACTCAGAAGAAACAGAGCTAAACTTAGAGAAAATAGAGCCACAGCTAGAGAAAATAGAGTTACACCTAGAGAAAACAGTCAGACTCAGAGAAAACAGAGAAAATAGAGCCAAACTTTGAGAAAATAGAGCTACAGCTAGAGAAAATAGAGTTACACTTAGAGAAAATAGAGTCATACTCAGAGAAAACAGGGAAAATAGAGCCAAACTTAGAGAAAATAGAGCTACACCTAGAGAAAATAGAGTTACCCTTAGAGAAAATAGATTCAGACTCAGAGAAAATAGAGCTAAACTTAGAGAAAATAGAGCCACAGCTAGAGAAAATAGAGTTACACTTAGAGAAAATAGAGTCAGACTCAGAGAAAACAGAGAAAACAGAGCCAAACTTAGAGAAAATAGAGCCACATCTAGAGAAAATAAAGTTACACTTAGAGAAAGTAGAGTCAGACTCGGTAGAAACAGAGCTACACTTAGAGAAAATAGAGCCACAGCTAGAGAAAATAGAGTTACACCTAGAGAAAATAGTGTCAGACTCAGAGAAAACATAGAATATAGAGCCAAACTTAGAGAAAATAAAGCCACATCTAGAGAAAATAGAGTTACACCTAGAGAAAACAGAGTCAGACTCAGAGAAAATAGAGCCAAACTTAGAGAAAATAGAGCCACAGCTAGAGAAAAGAGTCAGACCTAGAGAAAATAGAGTCAGACTCAGAGAAAACAGAGAAAACAGAGCCAAACCTAGAGAAAATAGAGCTACAACTAGAGAAAATAGTTACACTTAGAGAAAATAGAGTCAGACTCAGAGAAAACACAGAAAAGAGAGCCAAACTTAAATGAAATAGAGCTACAGCTAGAGAAAATAGATTTACACTTAGAGAAAATAGAGTCAGACTCAGAGAAAATAGAGAAAATAGTGCCAAACGTAGAGAAAATAGAGTTACAGCTATATGAAATAGAGTTACACTTAGAGAAAATAGAGTCTGACTCAGAGAAAATAGAGCCAAACTTAGAGAAAATAGAGCCACGGCTAGAGAAATGAGTCACACCTAGAGAAAATAGAGTCAGACTCAGAGAAAACAGAGAAAACAAAGCCAAACCTAGAGAAAATAGAGCTACAACTAGAGAAAATAGAGTTACGCTTAGAGAAAATAGAGTCAGACTTAGAGAAAAGAGAGAAAGCAGCGCCAAATTCAGAGAAAATCGAGCCATAGCTAGATAAAATAGAGTTACACCTAGGGAAAATAGAGTCAGACTCAGCGAAAATAGAGAAAATTGTGCCCTACTTTGAGAAAATAGAGCTACAGCTGGAGAAAATAGAGTTACACCTAGAGAAAATAGAGTCAGAGTCAGAGAAAATAGAGAGAATAGTGCGAAACTTTGAGAAAATAGAGCTACAGCTGGAGAAAATAGTGTTACACTTAGAGAAAATAAAGTCAGACTCAGAGAAAATAGAGCAAAACTTAGGGAAAATAGAGGCACAGCTCGAGAAAATAGAGTTACACTTAGAGAAAATAGAGTCAGACCCACAGAAAACAGAGAAAAGAGAGCTAAACTTAGAGAAAATAGAGCCACAGCTAGAGGAAATGGAGTCACACTTAGAGAAAATAGAGTCAGACTCAGAGAAAACAGAGAAAACAGCTAAACTTAGAGAAAATAGAGCTACAGTTAGAGAAAATAGAGCCACACTTAGAGAAAATAGAGTCAGACTCAGAGAAAACAGAGACAATAGAGCTAAACTTAGAGAAAATAGAGCTACACCTAGAGAAAGTAGAGTTACACTTAGAGAAAATAAGAGTCAGGCCCAGAGAAAACAGAGAAAAGAGAGCTAAACTTAGAGAAAATAGAGCTACAGCTAGAGAAAATAGAGTTACACTTAGAGAAAATAGAGTCATACTCAGAGAAAACAGAGAAAACAGAGCTAAACTTAGAGAAAATAGAGCCACAGCTAGAGAAAATAGACTTACACTTAGAGAAAATAGAGTCAGACTCAGAGAAAACAGTGAAAACAGAGCCAAACTTAGAGAAAATAGAGCCACATCTAGAGAAAATAAAGTTACACTTAGGGAAAATAGAGTCAGACTCAGAAGAAAAAGAGCTAAACTTAGAGAAAATAGAGCCACAGCTCGAGAAAATAGAGTTACACCTAGAGAAAATAGTCAGACTCAGAGAAAACAGAGAAAATAGAGCCACATCTAGAGAAAATAAAATTACACTTAGAGAAAATAGAGTCAGACTCAGAGAAAATAGAGCCAAACTTAGAGAAAATACAGCCACAGCTAGAGAAAAGAGTCACACCTAGAGAAAATAGAGTCAGACTCAGAGAAAACAGAGCCAAACCTAGAGAAAATAGAGATACAACTAGAGAAAATAGAGTTACACTTAGAGGAAATAGAGTCAGACTTAGAGAAAATAGAGAAAACAGTGCCAAACTCAGAGAAAATAGAGCCACAGCTAGAGAAAATAGAGTTACACCTAGAGAAAATAGAGTCAGACTCAGCGAAAATAGAGGAAATAGTGCCAAACTTTGAGAAAATAGAGCTACAGCTGGAGAAAATAGAGTTACACTTAGAGAAAATAGAGTCAGTCAGAGAAAACAGAGAAAATAGAGGCAAACTTAGAGAAAATAGAGCCACAGCTAGAGAAAATAGTTACACTTAGAGAAAATAGAGTCAGACTCAGAAGAAACAGAGCTAAACTTACAGAAAATCGAGCCACAGCTAGAGAAAATAGAGTCACACCTAGAGAAAATCGAGTCACACCTAGAGAAAATAGAGTCAGACTCAGAGAAAATAGAGCTAAACATAGAGAAAATAGAGCTACAGCTAGAGAAAGTAGAGTCACACTTAGAGAAAACAAAGTCAGACTCTGAGAAAACAGAGAAAATAGACCTAAACTTAGAGAAAATAGAGCCACAGCTAGAGAAAATAGAGTTACACTTAGAGAAAACAGAGTCAGACTCAGAAGAAACAGAGCGAAACTTACAGAAAATCGAGCCACAGCTAGAGAAAATAGAGTCACACCTAGAGAAAATCGAGTCACACCTAGAGAAAATAGAGTCAGACTCAGAGAAAACATAGAAAATAGAGCCAAACTTAGAGAAAATAGAGCCACATCTAGAGAAAATAAAGTTACACTTAGAGAAAGTAGAGTCAGACTCAGAAGAAACAGAGCTAAACTTAGAGAAAATCGAGCCACAGCTAGAGAAAATAGAGTTACACCTAGAGAAAATAGTGTCAGACTCAGAGAAAACAGAGAAAATAGAGCCAATCTTAGAGAAAATAAAGCCACATCTAGAGAAAATAGAGTTACACCTAGAGAAAACAGAGTCAGACTCAGAGAAAATAGAGCCAAACTTAGAGAAAATAGAGCCACAGCTAGAGAAAAGAGTCAGACCTAGAGAAAATAGAGTCAGACTCAGAGAAAACAGAGAAAACAGAGCCAAACCTAGAGAAAATAGAGCTACAACTGGAGAAAATAAATTTACACTTAGAGAAAATAGAGTCAGACTTAGAGAAAATAGAGAAAACAGTGCCAAACTCAGAGAAAATAGAGCCACAGCTAGAGAAAATAGAGTTACACCTAGAGAAAATAGAGTCAGACTCAGCGAAAATAGAGGAAATAGTGCCAAACTTTGAGAAAATAGAGCTACAGCTGGAGAAAATAGAGTTATACTTAAAGAAAATAGAGTCAGAGTCAGAGAAAACAGAGAAAATAGAGCTAAACTTAGAGAAAATAGAGCCACAGCTCGAGAATATAGTTACACTTAGAGAAAATAGAGTCAGACTCAGAGAAAACATAGAAAATAGAGCCAAACTTAGAGAAAATAGAGCTACACCTAGAGAAAATAGTTAGAGAAAATAGAGTCAGGCCCAGAGAAAACAGAGAAAATAGAGCTAAACTTAGAGAAAATAGAGCCACAGCTAGAGAAAATAGAGTTACACTTAGAGAAAATAGAGTCAGACCCAGAGAAAACAGAGAAAATAGAGCCAAACTTAGAGAAAATAAAGCTACACCTAGAGGAAACAGAGTTTCACCTAGAGAAAATAGAGTCATACTCAGAGAAAATAGAGCCAAACTTAGAGAAAATAGAGCTACAGCTAGAGAAAGTAGAGTCACACTTCGAGAAAACAAAGTCAGACTCTGAGAAAACAGAGAAAATAGAGGCAAACTTAGAGAAAATAGAGCCACAGCTAGAGAAAATAGTCACACCTAGAGAAAATAGAGTCAGACTCAGAGAAAACAGAGAAAACAGAGCCAAACCTAGAGAAAATAGAGCTACAACTACAGAAAATAGAGTTACACTTAGAGAAAATAGAGTCAGACCCATAGAAAACAGAGAAAACAGAGCCAAACTTAGAGAAAATAGAGCCACAGCTAGAGAAAATAGAGTTACACTTAGAGAAAATAGAGTCAGACTCAGAAGAAACAGAGCTAAACTTAGAGAAAATAGAGCCACAGCTAGAGAAAATAGAGTTACACCTAGAGAAAACAGAGTCAGACTCAGAGAAAACAGAGCCAAAAACAGAGAAAATAGAGCCAAACTTTGAGAAAATAGAGCTACAGCTAGAGAAAATAGAGTTACACTTAGAGAAAATAGAGTCCAATTCAGAGAAAACAGAGAAAATAGAGCCAAACTTAGAGAAAATAGAGCTACACCTAGAGAAAATAGAGTTACCCTTAGAGAAAGTAGAGTCAGACTCAGAGAAAATAGAGCTAAACTTAGAGAAAATAGAGCCACAGCTAGAGAAAATAGAGTTACACTTAGAGAAAATAGAGTCAGACTCAGAGAAAACAGAGAAAACAGAGCCAAACTTAGAGAAAATAGAGCCACATCTAGAGAAAATAAAGTTACACTTAGAGAAAGTAGAGTCAGACTCAGAAGAAACAGAGCTACACTTAGAGAAAATAGAGCCACAGCTAGAGAAAATAGAGTTACACCTAGAGAAAATAGTGTCAGATTCAGAGAAAACATAGAAAATAGAGCCAAACTTAGAGAAAATAAAGCCACATCTAGAGAAAATAGAGTTACACCTAGAGAAAACAGAGTCAGACTCAGAGAAAATAGAGCCAAACTTAGAGAAAATAGAGCCACAGCTAGAGAAAAGAGTCAGATCTACAGAAAATAGAGTCAGACTCAGAGAAAACACAGAAAAGAGAGCCAAACCTAGACGAAATAGAGCTACAGCTAGAGAAAATAGAGTTACACTTAGAGAAAATAGAGTCAGACTCAGAGAAAATAGAGAAAATAGTGCCAAATGTAGAGAAAATAGAGTTACAGCTATATAAAATAGATTTACACTTAGAGAAAATAGAGCTACCCCTAGAAAAAATAGAGGTAGACACAGAGAAAATAGTTAGACTTAGAGACCATAGAGAAAATAGAGGTATACCTAGAGACAACAGAGAATATACAGTTAGACTTAAAGAAAATGGAGTTACACTCAGAGAAAATAGAGGTAGAGGAAACAGAGAAAATATCTAGAGAAAATAGAGGTATACCTCGATAAAATAGCGTTAGACCTAGAGGAAATAGAGCTAGATTCAGAGAAAACAGAGAAAGTAGAGTTTGACTGAGAGAAAGTAGAGGTAGACATGGAGAGAATAGAGAATATAGTCAGAAAAAATAGAGGGAGACCCAGAGAAAATAGAGTTATACTTAGAGAAAATAGAGAAAATAGAGGGAGACTCAGAGAAAATAGAGCTCCCTCCCACCTGCGGCAGAAACCATCACAAACACAACCCACCTCCACCAGAAAGTATCCGGAGCGATAGCGCACTCCTGTGCGAAGCAGGTACCTCGAGCACAACCCGCACCCCTTAATTAGCTAGGTACCGAATCAGCTAATTCGCCAGAAAGGTTCGGCGCGGCAGCCATCAAAATTAGATTCCCGTTCAGGCAGTCTATACGTCACCTATTCCATTACCGAAGTCCCCGTGGGTGGGGGGGCTGCCCGTATCAATTCACAAAGCGCATGCACAAAAGCCGCCATGCGTACCGAGGCATAACGAGGCAAATCGGGGCAGCCCTCCCGCGGCCCTTAAAAGAGCATGCGCAGTAGCCATATCGGCAAAGTCGAGTTCACCGCCGCCTGCCGCCGTGAGCGGCGTTCCCGGCCGCCGCCGACGCCGCGAACCCCGCCGGAGAAGCCCCGCACACGCGGAGGACCGTCTAAAAATCCCGCAGTCGCCGTAAAAATCGGAATTCGGTTAAGGCACTCCGCTAACCAGCTATTCCATGAGTGAGGACCCCGCGCTCCGCCATTTTGAACGAGTGCACATTGCGCATGCGCGAGTGAGGCGCGCCGCCATTTTGGTAGTCTTGCCGACTGCGCACGCGCCAGTGTGGCCAGCCGCCATCTTGGTAGTCCGTCGGACTGCGCATGCGCCGAACCGAGGCCCCGCCCTCCCGCAGCCCTTAAAAGCGCATGCGCGGTAGCCAGATCGGCAAAGCCGAGTTCACCACCGCCTGCCGCCGCGAGCTGCGTTCCCGGCCGCCGCCGACGCCGCGAACCCCGCCGCAGAAGCCCCGCACACGCGGAGGACCGTCTGAAAATCCCGCAGTCGCCGTAAAAATCGGAATTCGGTTAAGGCACTCCGCTAACCAGCTATTCCATGAGTGAGGACCCCGCGCTCCGCCATTTTGGACGAGTGCACATTGCGCATGCGCGAGTGAGGCGCGCCGCCATTTTGGTAGTCTTGCCGACTGCGCACGCGCCAGTGTGGCGAGTTGCCATCTTGGTAGTCCGTGGGACTGCGCATGCGCCGAACCGAGGCCCCGCCCCCCGCTGCCCTTAAAAGCGCATGCGCGGTACCCAGATCGGCAGAGCCGAGTTCACCGCCGCCTGCCGCCGCGAGCTGCGTTCCCGGCCGCCGCCGACGCCGCGAACCCCGCCGCAGAAGCCCCGCACACGCGGAGGACCGTCTAAAAATCCCGCAGTCGCCGTAAAAATCGGAATTCGGTTAAGGCACTCCGGTAACCTGCTATTCCGTGAGTGAGGACCCCGCGCTCCGCCATCTTGGACGACTGCACACTGCGCATGCGTCAGTGAGGCGCGCCGCCATTTTGGTAGTCCTGCCGACTGCGCAGGCGCCAGTGTGGCGCGCCGCCATCTTGGTAGTCCGTCGGACTGCGCATGCGCAGCAGCCAGGGCCCGCCCTCCCGCAGACCTTAAAAGCGCATGCGCCGTAACCCGATCGGCAAAGTCGACTTCACCGCCGCCTGCCGCCGTGAGCTGCGTTCCCGGCCGCCCCCAACGCCGCGAACCCCGCCGGAGAAGCCCCGCACACGCGGAGGACCGTCTAAAAATCCCGCAGTCGCCGTAAAAATCGGAATTTGGTTAAGGCACTCCGCTAACCAGCTATTGCATGGGAGAGGACCCCGCGCTCCGCCATCTTCGACGAGGGCAAAATGCGCATGCGTCAAGTGAGGCGCGCCGCCATTTTTGTAGTCCTGCCGACTGCGCAGGCGCCAGTGTGGCGCGGCGCCATCTTGGTAGTCCGTCTGACTGCGCACGCGCGAGTGAGGCGCGCCGCCATTTTGGAGTACGGCATTCTAAGGACCCCGCGCACGTAGGTGTCTAGCTCGAAAGTCCCAAACCGATTCCGCGCGCCCGGCGCGGTTCCTCGCGGCGCGTCCTGCCCCGTGGGCATCGCGGTAAGTGTCCGGTCCGATACCCGAGCCCGGGCTTTGCCCAGGAACCCGGTAAACGGCTATTTCAATAGCCGGGCCCCGGCGCGCCGCCATCTTGGATCACGTCATCCCAAACCGATTCCGCGCGCCCGGCGCGGTTCCCCGCGGCGCATCCCGCCCCGCGGGCATCGCGGTAGGTGTCCGGTCCGATACCCGAGCCCGGGCTTTGTCCAGGAACCCGGTAAACGGCTATTTCAATAGACGGGACACGGCGCGCCGCCATTTTGGACGACGGCACAGAGCGCATGCGCGGGACGTGGGCGCCGCCATCTTGGACGACGGCACAGAGCGCATGCGCGGGACGTGGGCGCCGCCATCTTGACGACGGCACAGAGCGCATGCGCGGGACGTGGGCGCCGCCATCTTGGACGAGGGCCGAGCACGCATGCGCGGGACCTGGGCGGCGCCATCTTGGATCAAGGTACAGTGCGCACGCGCGGGACATGGGGGCGGCCATCTTGAATTAGGGTTAGGGTTAGGGTTAGGGTTAGGGTTAGGGTTAGGGTTAGGGTTAGGGTTTTAGGGTTAGGGTTAGGGTTAGGGTTAGGGTTAGGGTTAGGGTTAGGGTTAGGGTTAGGGTTAGGGTTAGGGTTAGGGTTAGGGTTAGGGTTA